>OV656730.1:14890000-14898834 GCA_927399415.1 Macaria notata
GTTAGGTTAGGTTAGGTTAGGTTAGGTTAGGTTAGGTTAGGTTAGGTTAGGTTAGGTTAGGTTAGGTTAGGTTAGGTTAGGTTAGGTTAGGTTAGGTTAGGTTAGGTTAGGTTAGGTTAGGTTAGGTTAGGTTAGGTTAGGTTAGGTTAGGTTAGGTTAGGTTAGGTTAGGTTAGGTTAGGTTAGGTTAGGTTAGGTTAGGTTAGGTTAGGTTAGGTTAGGTTAGGTTAGGTTAGGTTAGGTTAGGTTAGGTTAGGTTAGGTTAGGTTAGGTTAGGTTAGGTTAGGTTAGGTTAGGTTAGGTTAGGTTAGGTTAGGTTAGGTTAGGTTAGGTTAGGTTAGGTTAGGTTAGGTTAGGTTAGGTTAGGTTAGGTTAGGTTAGGTTAGGTTAGGTTAGGTTAGGTTAGGTTAGGTTAGGTTAGGTTAGGTTAGGTTAGGTTAGGTTAGGTTAGGTTAGGTTAGGTTAGGTTAGGTTAGGTTAGGTTAGGTTAGGTTAGGTTAGGTTAGGTTAGGTTAGGTTAGGTTAGGTTAGGTTAGGTTAGGTTAGGTTAGGTTAGGTTAGGTTAGGTTAGGTTAGGTTAGGTTAGGTTAGGTTAGGTTAGGTTAGGTTAGGTTAGGTTAGGTTAGGTTAGGTTAGGTTAGGTTAGGTTAGGTTAGGTTAGGTTAGGTTAGGTTAGGTTAGGTTAGGTTAGGTTAGGTTAGGTTAGGTTAGGTTAGGTTAGGTTAGGTTAGGTTAGGTTAGGTTAGGTTAGGTTAGGTTAGGTTAGGTTAGGTTAGGTTAGGTTAGGTTAGGTTAGGTTAGGTTAGGTTAGGTTAGGTTAGGTTAGGTTAGGTTAGGTTAGGTTAGGTTAGGTTAGGTTAGGTTAGGTTAGGTTAGGTTAGGTTAGGTTAGGTTAGGTTAGGTTAGGTTAGGTTAGGTTAGGTTAGGTTAGGTTAGGTTAGGTTAGGTTAGGTTAGGTTAGGTTAGGTTAGGTTAGGTTAGGTTAGGTTAGGTTAGGTTAGGTTAGGTTAGGTTAGGTTAGGTTAGGTTAGGTTAGGTTAGGTTAGGTTAGGTTAGGTTAGGTTAGGTTAGGTTAGGTTAGGTTAGGTTAGGTTAGGTTAGGTTAGGTTAGGTTAGGTTAGGTTAGGTTAGGTTAGGTTAGGTTAGGTTAGGTTAGGTTAGGTTAGGTTAGGTTAGGTTAGGTTAGGTTAGGTTAGGTTAGGTTAGGTTAGGTTAGGTTAGGTTAGGTTAGGTTAGGTTAGGTTAGGTTAGGTTAGGTTAGGTTAGGTTAGGTTAGGTTAGGTTAGGTTAGGTTAGGTTAGGTTAGGTTAGGTTAGGTTAGGTTAGGTTAGGTTAGGTTAGGTTAGGTTAGGTTAGGTTAGGTTAGGTTAGGTTAGGTTAGGTTAGGTTAGGTTAGGTTAGGTTAGGTTAGGTTAGGTTAGGTTAGGTTAGGTTAGGTTAGGTTAGGTTAGGTTAGGTTAGGTTAGGTTAGGTTAGGTTAGGTTAGGTTAGGTTAGGTTAGGTTAGGTTAGGTTAGGTTAGGTTAGGTTAGGTTAGGTTAGGTTAGGTTAGGTTAGGTTAGGTTAGGTTAGGTTAGGTTAGGTTAGGTTAGGTTAGGTTAGGTTAGGTTAGGTTAGGTTAGGTTAGGTTAGGTTAGGTTAGGTTAGGTTAGGTTAGGTTAGGTTAGGTTAGGTTAGGTTAGGTTAGGTTAGGTTAGGTTAGGTTAGGTTAGGTTAGGTTAGGTTAGGTTAGGTTAGGTTAGGTTAGGTTAGGTTAGGTTAGGTTAGGTTAGGTTAGGTTAGGTTAGGTTAGGTTAGGTTAGGTTAGGTTAGGTTAGGTTAGGTTAGGTTAGGTTAGGTTAGGTTAGGTTAGGTTAGGTTAGGTTAGGTTAGGTTAGGTTAGGTTAGGTTAGGTTAGGTTAGGTTAGGTTAGGTTAGGTTAGGTTAGGTTAGGTTAGGTTAGGTTAGGTTAGGTTAGGTTAGGTTAGGTTAGGTTAGGTTAGGTTAGGTTAGGTTAGGTTAGGTTAGGTTAGGTTAGGTTAGGTTAGGTTAGGTTAGGTTAGGTTAGGTTAGGTTAGGTTAGGTTAGGTTAGGTTAGGTTAGGTTAGGTTAGGTTAGGTTAGGTTAGGTTAGGTTAGGTTAGGTTAGGTTAGGTTAGGTTAGGTTAGGTTAGGTTAGGTTAGGTTAGGTTAGGTTAGGTTAGGTTAGGTTAGGTTAGGTTAGGTTAGGTTAGGTTAGGTTAGGTTAGGTTAGGTTAGGTTAGGTTAGGTTAGGTTAGGTTAGGTTAGGTTAGGTTAGGTTAGGTTAGGTTAGGTTAGGTTAGGTTAGGTTAGGTTAGGTTAGGTTAGGTTAGGTTAGGTTAGGTTAGGTTAGGTTAGGTTAGGTTAGGTTAGGTTAGGTTAGGTTAGGTTAGGTTAGGTTAGGTTAGGTTAGGTTAGGTTAGGTTAGGTTAGGTTAGGTTAGGTTAGGTTAGGTTAGGTTAGGTTAGGTTAGGTTAGGTTAGGTTAGGTTAGGTTAGGTTAGGTTAGGTTAGGTTAGGTTAGGTTAGGTTAGGTTAGGTTAGGTTAGGTTAGGTTAGGTTAGGTTAGGTTAGGTTAGGTTAGGTTAGGTTAGGTTAGGTTAGGTTAGGTTAGGTTAGGTTAGGTTAGGTTAGGTTAGGTTAGGTTAGGTTAGGTTAGGTTAGGTTAGGTTAGGTTAGGTTAGGTTAGGTTAGGTTAGGTTAGGTTAGGTTAGGTTAGGTTAGGTTAGGTTAGGTTAGGTTAGGTTAGGTTAGGTTAGGTTAGGTTAGGTTAGGTTAGGTTAGGTTAGGTTAGGTTAGGTTAGGTTAGGTTAGGTTAGGTTAGGTTAGGTTAGGTTAGGTTAGGTTAGGTTAGGTTAGGTTAGGTTAGGTTAGGTTAGGTTAGGTTAGGTTAGGTTAGGTTAGGTTAGGTTAGGTTAGGTTAGGTTAGGTTAGGTTAGGTTAGGTTAGGTTAGGTTAGGTTAGGTTAGGTTAGGTTAGGTTAGGTTAGGTTAGGTTAGGTTAGGTTAGGTTAGGTTAGGTTAGGTTAGGTTAGGTTAGGTTAGGTTAGGTTAGGTTAGGTTAGGTTAGGTTAGGTTAGGTTAGGTTAGGTTAGGTTAGGTTAGGTTAGGTTAGGTTAGGTTAGGTTAGGTTAGGTTAGGTTAGGTTAGGTTAGGTTAGGTTAGGTTAGGTTAGGTTAGGTTAGGTTAGGTTAGGTTAGGTTAGGTTAGGTTAGGTTAGGTTAGGTTAGGTTAGGTTAGGTTAGGTTAGGTTAGGTTAGGTTAGGTTAGGTTAGGTTAGGTTAGGTTAGGTTAGGTTAGGTTAGGTTAGGTTAGGTTAGGTTAGGTTAGGTTAGGTTAGGTTAGGTTAGGTTAGGTTAGGTTAGGTTAGGTTAGGTTAGGTTAGGTTAGGTTAGGTTAGGTTAGGTTAGGTTAGGTTAGGTTAGGTTAGGTTAGGTTAGGTTAGGTTAGGTTAGGTTAGGTTAGGTTAGGTTAGGTTAGGTTAGGTTAGGTTAGGTTAGGTTAGGTTAGGTTAGGTTAGGTTAGGTTAGGTTAGGTTAGGTTAGGTTAGGTTAGGTTAGGTTAGGTTAGGTTAGGTTAGGTTAGGTTAGGTTAGGTTAGGTTAGGTTAGGTTAGGTTAGGTTAGGTTAGGTTAGGTTAGGTTAGGTTAGGTTAGGTTAGGTTAGGTTAGGTTAGGTTAGGTTAGGTTAGGTTAGGTTAGGTTAGGTTAGGTTAGGTTAGGTTAGGTTAGGTTAGGTTAGGTTAGGTTAGGTTAGGTTAGGTTAGGTTAGGTTAGGTTAGGTTAGGTTAGGTTAGGTTAGGTTAGGTTAGGTTAGGTTAGGTTAGGTTAGGTTAGGTTAGGTTAGGTTAGGTTAGGTTAGGTTAGGTTAGGTTAGGTTAGGTTAGGTTAGGTTAGGTTAGGTTAGGTTAGGTTAGGTTAGGTTAGGTTAGGTTAGGTTAGGTTAGGTTAGGTTAGGTTAGGTTAGGTTAGGTTAGGTTAGGTTAGGTTAGGTTAGGTTAGGTTAGGTTAGGTTAGGTTAGGTTAGGTTAGGTTAGGTTAGGTTAGGTTAGGTTAGGTTAGGTTAGGTTAGGTTAGGTTAGGTTAGGTTAGGTTAGGTTAGGTTAGGTTAGGTTAGGTTAGGTTAGGTTAGGTTAGGTTAGGTTAGGTTAGGTTAGGTTAGGTTAGGTTAGGTTAGGTTAGGTTAGGTTAGGTTAGGTTAGGTTAGGTTAGGTTAGGTTAGGTTAGGTTAGGTTAGGTTAGGTTAGGTTAGGTTAGGTTAGGTTAGGTTAGGTTAGGTTAGGTTAGGTTAGGTTAGGTTAGGTTAGGTTAGGTTAGGTTAGGTTAGGTTAGGTTAGGTTAGGTTAGGATAGGTTAGGTTAGGTTAGGTTAGGTTAGGTTAGGTTAGGTTAGGTTAGGTTAGGTTAGGTTAGGTTAGGTTAGGTTAGGTTAGGTTAGGTTAGGTTAGGTTAGGTTAGGTTAGGTTAGGTTAGGTTAGGTTAGGTTAGGTTAGGTTAGGTTAGGTTAGGTTAGGTTAGGTTAGGTTAGGTTAGGTTAGGTTAGGTTAGGTTAGGTTAGGTTAGGTTAGGTTAGGTTAGGTTAGGTTAGGTTAGGTTAGGTTAGGTTAGGTTAGGTTAGGTTAGGTTAGGTTAGGTTAGGTTAGGTTAGGTTAGGTTAGGTTAGGTTAGGTTAGGTTAGGTTAGGTTAGGTTAGGTTAGGTTAGGTTAGGTTAGGTTAGGTTAGGTTAGGTTAGGTTAGGTTAGGTTAGGTTAGGTTAGGTTAGGTTAGGTTAGGTTAGGTTAGGTTAGGTTAGGTTAGGTTAGGTTAGGTTAGGTTAGGTTAGGTTAGGTTAGGTTAGGTTAGGTTAGGTTAGGTTAGGTTAGGTTAGGTTAGGTTAGGTTAGGTTAGGTTAGGTTAGGTTAGGTTAGGTTAGGTTAGGTTAGGTTAGGTTAGGTTAGGTTAGGTTAGGTTAGGTTAGGTTAGGTTAGGTTAGGTTAGGTTAGGTTAGGTTAGGTTAGGTTAGGTTAGGTTAGGTTAGGTTAGGTTAGGTTAGGTTAGGTTAGGTTAGGTTAGGTTAGGTTAGGTTAGGTTAGGTTAGGTTAGGTTAGGTTAGGTTAGGTTAGGTTAGGTTAGGTTAGGTTAGGTTAGGTTAGGTTAGGTTAGGTTAGGTTAGGTTAGGTTAGGTTAGGTTAGGTTAGGTTAGGTTAGGTTAGGTTAGGTTAGGTTAGGTTAGGTTAGGTTAGGTTAGGTTAGGTTAGGTTAGGTTAGGTTAGGTTAGGTTAGGTTAGGTTAGGTTAGGTTAGGTTAGGTTAGGTTAGGTTAGGTTAGGTTAGGTTAGGTTAGGTTAGGTTAGGTTAGGTTAGGTTAGGTTAGGTTAGGTTAGGTTAGGTTAGGTTAGGTTAGGTTAGGTTAGGTTAGGTTAGGTTAGGTTAGGTTAGGTTAGGTTAGGTTAGGTTAGGTTAGGTTAGGTTAGGTTAGGTTAGGTTAGGTTAGGTTAGGTTAGGTTAGGTTAGGTTAGGTTAGGTTAGGTTAGGTTAGGTTAGGTTAGGTTAGGTTAGGTTAGGTTAGGTTAGGTTAGGTTAGGTTAGGTTAGGTTAGGTTAGGTTAGGTTAGGTTAGGTTAGGTTAGGTTAGGTTAGGTTAGGTTAGGTTAGGTTAGGTTAGGTTAGGTTAGGTTAGGTTAGGTTAGGTTAGGTTAGGTTAGGTTAGGTTAGGTTAGGTTAGGTTAGGTTAGGTTAGGTTAGGTTAGGTTAGGTTAGGTTAGGTTAGGTTAGGTTAGGTTAGGTTAGGTTAGGTTAGGTTAGGTTAGGTTAGGTTAGGTTAGGTTAGGTT
The DNA here is from genome assembly GCA_927399415.1 of Macaria notata. Taxonomy (NCBI): domain Eukaryota; kingdom Metazoa; phylum Arthropoda; class Insecta; order Lepidoptera; family Geometridae; genus Macaria; species Macaria notata. The sequence continues at coordinate 14,895,804 of OV656730.1, forward strand.
AGGTTAGGTTAGGTTAGGTTAGGTTAGGTTAGGTTAGGTTAGGTTAGGTTAGGTTAGGTTAGGTTAGGTTAGGTTAGGTTAGGTTAGGTTAGGTTAGGTTAGGTTAGGTTAGGTTAGGTTAGGTTAGGTTAGGTTAGGTTAGGTTAGGTTAGGTTAGGTTAGGTTAGGTTAGGTTAGGTTAGGTTAGGTTAGGTTAGGTTAGGTTAGGTTAGGTTAGGTTAGGTTAGGTTAGGTTAGGTTAGGTTAGGTTAGGTTAGGTTAGGTTAGGTTAGGTTAGGTTAGGTTAGGTTAGGTTAGGTTAGGTTAGGTTAGGTTAGGTTAGGTTAGGTTAGGTTAGGTTAGGTTAGGTTAGGTTAGGTTAGGTTAGGTTAGGTTAGGTTAGGTTAGGTTAGGTTAGGTTAGGTTAGGTTAGGTTAGGTTAGGTTAGGTTAGGTTAGGTTAGGTTAGGTTAGGTTAGGTTAGGTTAGGTTAGGTTAGGTTAGGTTAGGTTAGGTTAGGTTAGGTTAGATTAGGTTAGGTTAGGTTAGGTTAGGTTAGGTTAGGTTAGGTTAGGTTAGGTTAGGTTAGGTTAGGTTAGGTTAGGTTAGGTTAGGTTAGGTTAGGTTAGGTTAGGTTAGGTTAGGTTAGGTTAGGTTAGGTTAGGTTAGGTTAGGTTAGGTTAGGTTAGGTTAGGTTAGGTTAGGTTAGGTTAGGTTAGGTTAGGTTAGGTTAGGTTAGGTTAGGTTAGGTTAGGTTAGGTTAGGTTAGGTTAGGTTAGGTTAGGTTAGGTTAGGTTAGGTTAGGTTAGGTTAGGTTAGGTTAGGTTAGGTTAGGTTAGGTTAGGTTAGGTTAGGTTAGGTTAGGTTAGGTTAGGTTAGGTTAGGTTAGGTTAGGTTAGGTTAGGTTAGGTTAGGTTAGGTTAGGTTAGGTTAGGTTAGGTTAGGTTAGGTTAGGTTAGGTTAGGTTAGGTTAGGTTAGGTTAGGTTAGGTTAGGTTAGGTTAGGTTAGGTTAGGTTAGGTTAGGTTAGGTTAGGTTAGGTTAGGTTAGGTTAGGTTAGGTTAGGTTAGGTTAGGTTAGGTTAGGTTAGGTTAGGTTAGGTTAGGTTAGGTTAGGTTAGGTTAGGTTAGGTTAGGTTAGGTTAGGTTAGGTTAGGTTAGGTTAGGTTAGGTTAGGTTAGGTTAGGTTAGGTTAGGTTAGGTTAGGTTAGGTTAGGTTAGGTTAGGTTAGGTTAGGTTAGGTTAGGTTAGGTTAGGTTAGGTTAGGTTAGGTTAGGTTAGGTTAGGTTAGGTTAGGTTAGGTTAGGTTAGGTTAGGTTAGGTTAGGTTAGGTTAGGTTAGGTTAGGTTAGGTTAGGTTAGGTTAGGTTAGGTTAGGTTAGGTTAGGTTAGGTTAGGTTAGGTTAGGTTAGGTTAGGTTAGGTTAGGTTAGGTTAGGTTAGGTTAGGTTAGGTTAGGTTAGGTTAGGTTAGGTTAGGTTAGGTTAGGTTAGGTTAGGTTAGGTTAGGTTAGGTTAGGTTAGGTTAGGTTAGGTTAGGTTAGGTTAGGTTAGGTTAGGTTAGGTTAGGTTAGGTTAGGTTAGGTTAGGTTAGGTTAGGTTAGGTTAGGTTAGGTTAGGTTAGGTTAGGTTAGGTTAGGTTAGGTTAGGTTAGGTTAGGTTAGGTTAGGTTAGGTTAGGTTAGGTTAGGTTAGGTTAGGTTAGGTTAGGTTAGGTTAGGTTAGGTTAGGTTAGGTTAGGTTAGGTTAGGTTAGGTTAGGTTAGGTTAGGTTAGGTTAGGTTAGGTTAGGTTAGGTTAGGTTAGGTTAGGTTAGGTTAGGTTACGGTTAGGTTAGGTTAGGTTAGGTTAGGTTAGGTTAGGTTAGGTTAGGTTAGGTTAGGTTAGGTTAGGTTAGGTTAGGTTAGGTTAGGTTAGGTTAGGTTAGGTTAGGTTAGGTTAGGTTAGGTTAGGTTAGGTTAGGTTAGGTTAGGTTAGGTTAGGTTAGGTTAGGTTAGGTTAGGTTAGGTTAGGTTAGGTTAGGTTAGGTTAGGTTAGGTTAGGTTAGGTTAGGTTAGGTTAGGTTAGGTTAGGTTAGGTTAGGTTAGGTTAGGTTAGGTTAGGTTAGGTTAGGTTAGGTTAGGTTAGGTTAGGTTAGGTTAGGTTAGGTTAGGTTAGGTTAGGTTAGGTTAGGTTAGGTTAGGTTAGGTTAGGTTAGGTTAGGTTAGGTTAGGTTAGGTTAGGTTAGGTTAGGTTAGGTTAGGTTAGGTTAGGTTAGGTTAGGTTAGGTTAGGTTAGGTTAGGTTAGGTTAGGTTAGGTTAGGTTAGGTTAGGTTAGGTTAGGTTAGGTTAGGTTAGGTTAGGTTAGGTTAGGTTAGGTTAGGTTAGGTTAGGTTAGGTTAGGTTAGGTTAGGTTAGGTTAGGTTAGGTTAGGTTAGGTTAGGTTAGGTTAGGTTAGGTTAGGTTAGGTTAGGTTAGGTTAGGTTAGGTTAGGTTAGGTTAGGTTAGGTTAGGTTAGGTTAGGTTAGGTTAGGTTAGGTTAGGTTAGGTTAGGTTAGGTTAGGTTAGGTTAGGTTAGGTTAGGTTAGGTTAGGTTAGGTTAGGTTAGGTTAGGTTAGGTTAGGTTAGGTTAGGTTAGGTTAGGTTAGGTTAGGTTAGGTTAGGTTAGGTTAGGTTAGGTTAGGTTAGGTTAGGTTAGGTTAGGTTAGGTTAGGTTAGGTTAGGTTAGGTTAGGTTAGGTTAGGTTAGGTTAGGTTAGGTTAGGTTAGGTTAGGTTAGGTTAGGTTAGGTTAGGTTAGGTTAGGTTAGGTTAGGTTAGGTTAGGTTAGGTTAGGTTAGGTTAGGTTAGGTTAGGTTAGGTTAGGTTAGGTTAGGTTAGGTTAGGTTAGGTTAGGTTAGGTTAGGTTAGGTTAGGTTAGGTTAGGTTAGGTTAGGTTAGGTTAGGTTAGGTTAGGTTAGGTTAGGTTAGGTTAGGTTAGGTTAGGTTAGGTTAGGTTAGGTTAGGTTAGGTTAGGTTAGATTAGGTTAGGTTAGGTTAGGTTAGGTTAGGTTAGGTTAGGTTAGGTTAGGTTAGGTTAGGTT